>JAUIMM010000195.1:847500-848674 GCA_031769625.1 Taudactylus pleione
GGGGGAAGAGGGGAGGGGTAGATCACTTACCTGCCGCAATTTCCTGCTGTTGGGCTCACGCTGTCGGGATTTGAACCAGCAGCTAAACAGCCGCCGGCATTTCATTCCCATTCCACTATAACACATCCAACTCCTACAGGAGCTGGTACAGGCCTCAGCGGCGCTCTCACAGTACCCTGCTCCCTGGCGTGGTCCAGCGCTGCACAATCATCACCCCGAGTCTCATTTTACCATGATCTGCCAAGCCACAGCCTGTGCCATGGCCTCCGCAGCTCATGTGGCACAGCTGAGTTCTGCCCAGTGTACAATCCCTACTTTCTAATGGAGTCCCTATTTAAAAATGAAGGCTTTATATAGCTGGAAGTAATGTATAAGCAATAATGTTCCAACAAAATGATTTATCAAAAACCAAACACAAGGAGACCACACAAAGCGGCTTCAAGTACCAGTAATGATGCCACGTGACAGGAACTGGAGGGTGGCAGCGAGCACAGAACAATAAAACCCCAAAACCACATATGGGGCACAGCAGTGTTTGCTCTGCACACGTACACACACACAGACACACACAGACACACACACGCACACACGCACACACACAAACACCTTGTTCTGCAGCTTTACGGAGCTTGTTTGGTTTTTAATCAGATCCTGGTTGGAGCTGAACTCCTGTAACTCTATACAGCTGATCCGGGGATTTTCACATCCAGCAGAAGTGAAACTACAGCAGATCTATAACCAGGAACATAACCCGCCATAAAGTAACCACCAGAATGTGCAGATATAGACCATAACTGGTGCATGGAAAGTGCCACAAAAACTCCACCTTATTTTGAACCTTCACGTTAGTGCATCATCCATTACATGTGAATATATATATAGATTAGAAATCGCAGTTGGATGTTCTGTGCTGGTGGAGAGATCTGATGAGCTACATGGCAATGGTAATAAGCAGAGGTAAATAAAGGCGGTTAAAGAAATCGTATGTAGCCTTAACGACTAATAACAGGGCAGTTAAATAAAAGGTATGCAGTCGGGAAGCCGGTGGACCCTAATCCCGACAGCCGGCTTCCCGACTGCTTAATCCCGGCGAGGGTTAAATGACAGGCATCTAAATCTAGACGCCTGGCATTTTACCAACGTTGGGAGACCGGCACCCGGCATCCCGATCGAA